>JBAMDO010000022.1:320000-360968 GCA_037074765.1 Mansonella perstans
ATAGATAATAATGCAAAAAGATTTCTTTTTAGAAGAAATGTTTAATCAAAATGCTTTTACAGTTCAACCACTCACCACACTTACATACATCTTCCTTCAACTAATCAATTTTAATTGAACTATCTTATCAATATAATTAAATATCAACCTTATAATTAAATATTAACCTTATAAATAAATATCAATCTTATCATTAAATATCAATCTTATAATTAAATGATCACAGTTAACTTCATTATTTCCTATCATATTTAGATTTATTTACCTTGCTTTGGATTGAAGGAGAATAAATATTGATTCACCTATGGAAAACACGAAGTGATTGTTGGTCATTTTTTAAATCAATTTGAAAACATTAATTTTGAAAAATATATTGTTCCTGTTGTTGTTGTTGTTTTTGTTGCTGTTGTTGTTATTGTTGCTGTTGCTGATACCACTGAAATATCGTCGTCAAATGGTCGCTGCTGAAAGCTTTCCGATATTACTGTCATCTTTGAATTTGTTTCACCAACACGACGCGCTCGACCAATCATACCACTGCATTGCCATGATGGCATAGAAAGTTTTTGTTGTTGTTGTCGCAGATTACCAGAACATTTATCTCGTCCTATCGTTGATGATGACAAATAATAACTATTATTTTGTTTCAAATTATCCAATGAATTTCTATTGCTATGAGAAGCAGAAGAAGAGCTGGACATAGAATAACTACCACCATTATCTGGATGATTCCATGATGTATTATCAATTGGTACCGCATATATCCTTGTTACAGCTACACCAATATTAGCATAATGTACATCATCAATTTTCCCCTGCAAATATATTTCCGTCCTTTTTTTCGTTTTGTTTTATTTAAATTTTTGTTTTTTTACATTAGTAATAATCACACAAAAATTTAATTAATTAAAGAGATAAAAAAAGGGAAAATATTTTCATATTGATATCAATTGCAAACGACACAAAAATTAAATTATAATGAATAAATTTAAATTCAAATTTAATTTATTGGCATAATAATTTGTTCCTTTCCTAAATTTTTCCTTTCATTTCCCTGTGTTGTAATTGTAGTTAATATTGAGATAGCTGGAAATATTTAAATCTAATACATAAATTTAATAATTAAATACTTCAATCAAAAAAAAAAAAAAGAATAGAAACTACGGATCAGTAAAAAAGAAACAAACTTCATGCAATGGAAAAAAATTAAAAAGACATAAAAATTAAAGTATAAAGATATACACATACATACATACATACATACATACATACATACATACATACATACATACATACATACATACATACATACATACATACATACATATATACATACATACATACATACATACATACATACATACATACATACATACATACAGACGTACATACATACATACATACACACTTGCATACATACACACATTAATAAAATTAGCGTTTTTTATAAAAACTTTTCCATGTCTATTTTTTACATTTCACACAAAAATTCACTGCTGCGTAATTTTAAATGCACAAGAAAAAAATGAAATAATTAATTAATATCAGTGTTAATTTCAATTATTCAATTCAAACATATCCGAATGATTGCATAAATAATTTAATTCATGCAAATTGTTCATTTTGAATTATATTACAAAATTTAATATAACTAATTTCAATTTATTTCATAATTGAATACATTTAATCAAACCAATTCAACTTAATCCTTTATTTTAACTACCGTATCATCCTATTGCTATTGAAAATAGTGAGAATGAATCAAATTTAGGAAATAATTAAGCTTACTTTTTTTCTAACAAATTTTAATTAATGAAATAAACAAGTATATCACAGTAATGTGTTAGCAATATCAATATTATGCACTTTCAAATGAGTTATCAAAAGTTATTTTAATGCCCTTCTTGTTAACGAAAATCATTAGCTTAAATTTTTAATGACAATCGTTACTAATTAAATCGACTGTTTATATTGTTAGGAATGAATTTCTCGGAAAAATTAACCTATTTGTTAGCTTGTCAAATTATTCTTATTCAATACAGATTAAAAAAGAGATTATCAATGATAAACTTAGAAGACAAATATTTCAAAACATTGCAAAAAAAATCTCAGATGCAAATATGCATTCACTTACTTATCCTGGTTTTCGTCGTACCTTTGAATCTTTCATTGCTGATTTCTTCTTCACAGCACTTTTAGTAGTTGAAGTTTTTTGTTCCATCGGCAGCACTATTTTCTCCTCCTTAGCAACTTTCCCTTCCTTCTTTTGGCACCAAACAGGCTGAGAAGCTTTATTAGAATCATCATCGGTAGAAAATTTACGAACCATTCGTCGAATACTACTTTCATTGCTAACAATTGGCATCTGCTTATGCTCATCGGATGCTTGTTCTGCAGCAACATCAGTAAAAAGTTTCCTTGTCCGAGAGACACTAGATTCATAATTGTCAACCTCGTCATCTAATTTTGCAGATTTATTCAAATTTCGCACAGGACGATGTGATGTCTCTCATTCAGCATCACCAAACAATTTAATCCGATCACGGGCTAAACCGACAGGAATTTCAGCTTCAATTTGTTTGCGAGTTGGTATTGGTGACGAATAGCATTCGTTAGCTTGCTAGTGCTTTACTGGCAATTTCAATGCTACCGTTTCAAGATCATACTCCTGGTTAGCATCATCACCGCGATCTATCGGTTGATTACCGCCAAGTTTCAATAATGCAGGATTTGTGATCGGTTTCACCACTTTATTCTGCTGCATCTGGCAGGTAGTGTTGGAAAAGATGTAACGTCAAGATGTGTCGTTGAATTTGATAATACGCATGCTTCTGGAACGGAGATACTGTACGCTCAAATCATTACGCACAGTTCCGACACTGATCGGAGCACTTCGATCATTGGTTGCAGTTTTGCGCAATTGTACATTACCATGACTTTCGTTAAGCAATTTATCATGGTCAGAATTGGTGCTACAACCAAGCTGGAGGTAGTGGTGCTTTTGGAGATGATGGTGCTAGTGATGGCACCGGTAGGTGTATACCTCATAAATGATATATGGTGATGCATACCTCATGAGTTTTTGCTAAAGCGTAAAATAGAACATTAATACACCTAAAAAATGCATTACTTACCAATATTGTGCTGGTATTGTAATTTCCTTATGATGTGTTAGAGTAACAAGACATTAGATTGAAAATCTGCAATTCGATACCATTGCGATTTGAAAATAAAAATAAACTAGTTCACACAACTGTCTGCATCCCCAACCACTTTCGCTTCAAAATCATTATGAAATTCAAAGCCAACATCTGGCTCATGCATTTCTTCAGTAATAAATCCATTCAATCCTTGCTCGAATTCAAAAAAGTTGTGAATTTTGTCACCGTCTACCATCAATACTTGCGCCCATCATCAGCATTTTCATCAGGCATTACCCAAAATTCCGCTTCTTCGCCCGCGTTGAAGCGCGGACCCAACTGAAAGGATAAGAATTATAGCTGCTCTTAATTCGTTGGGCGTATGTAACCTGTCATCAATTATTTCTGTCAAATTATCTAACGAATATTTCGAAATAACAGACATAAATATACATTTTGGTCAAGACGAATCCCTCCAAAAAATAACACTACACAGAATTAGTTCTTGAAGAATCCACCAGTTGGTCCGAATGTTGTCTCTCAATAAATTCATGATTAAACGGACCATTCATGCACATTGTGCTCCAGATCCATATGAGCATAAATCTCGCTATCTTCTGCAGCCTATAACATCTGGAATATATAGAGAGAATCAAATAAAGAACAAAATGTATTCTTGAACAATAAACGCATATACGCATGTGGTAAATCACAGAAAACATCCAAATCCAGCAAAAGTGTTGTTTGCAACGCGAACACTGCATGCGATTGCATTCCCCCAATTTTTCAATAACGATTTGTATTTGTCGTCTTCTTCGATCCTCTCTGAATTGATATATCATAGATGGCTACAGGAATCGTTCTCAGCGCTGCATTATGAAAGTTTCGAAGTTAAATTTGAGATGAAGTCATTTTTTTTGTTTACATTAACGAATGATTTGCAATGCAAATTTACTGATGGATAATGGACAATACAGTTATCAGAGAACACAAAAGGTTAGTAGCCTTGGTTATTGAGGGATTGTACTGAGATGGACCGAACAACAAATTTGATTGAGTTGAATCTAACTGAGTTGAATCTTGTTCGAACCTCTTACACAAAGTTTGCCACAATTCAACGGTCTCACGACGATCTCAAACATTTAAGTTAACCAGAGGTGCTTACCACGTTAAATTTTTAAGAATCATTTACAACGTGCCGACGACATCGCATATTATACTTGACATCTTTATAATTTGCCGACGAATTGACATATATAATAACTTATACTAAAGATTATTTTACTAGTCCATATCCACAACAGTATACTGATTGACCTCTCTATGCATAAACAACTATTTAAATAAGATGCCATTTCTATACTACCATTTTTCTATCTTTGTAAATTTACTTCAGTTGGGCGAAGACATTTTCAAAACAATTTGGTTATCTTGATAATTTCTATGTTATGAATTATTTCGGATCTCGTAATATCAAGCATGGTCAACAAATGCTTCACATAAATGCATACAGAACGATTATTTCACAAGATTTCTCCTGCAAGACATCACAATACTAGAAGAATGCAATGGTCAGGCGATAGTCCAAAAGCTCCGCAATGAGAAAGATTGAGCATTTGTCTCTAAAAAGAAGCTCATCGTAAGCTGTTAGCTGCAAGGTTTTATTTAATTAATCACCGTTCATCACATTGTTGCAAATGCTACTGTTTTTTCCCATTCTGTTAATGTTCCATTTCCAGCTAAGTTTCTTTGCCATACTTTTAACATGCTTAATATCCCGAAGTCATATTTTCACTCTAAACTGATAAGTAATATCCATAAAATCCACAAAATCAGAGTGAACAAAGCAAAATGAAACTTACCGTATCCATTTCCTCACTGATTCATCTGCATTAATTCTTAGTCTTTGCGTATTCCTCACATGCCATTGACTCGTGTTCCTCATTTCCGCATTTAGGGCATTGTATACGAGCACACAATCTTACATGGACTCAATGGGGATAAATGTTAAAATAATTTAAAAAGTTTGTAAAGGCATAACAGTTTGTCACAAAAAGTATGTTAATAGCTAACATAGTGCAATCCTCGACAATCAGGAATCAGGCAGTGCTTATAGAGATCTCCGTGACGTTCAATGAAACAAGCTAGAGAAGCGTCTGATAATGACTGCAACTTCTGAAGATCTTCATCCTTATTGCGAACTAAGTCTCTAAGCACAAAAACTTCCAAATCTAACCATGTAGATGGTTTCTCACAAGCAACGCAAACAATCGGAAAGTTAAAAAGGAAACGTTTCAATTGATGTTTTCAGCTGAAATATTTGAGCATATAAAAACACAGTAAACGAGATGCAGAAATCTTTAACAGGAAACCTATGCAATGATAATAAATGAAGATTCAAAATATTCCTAATAACAATAATTATCACGCTTGATGAATATAATAATCTTGACAATAATCGTTATTATAAGCAGAAAATTATGAAAACACGACGAAATATTCAAAATACTAAATAACGATACTCTACTGTTATTTTTCGCAATTAAGACCGAAAAAACATGGGATGAAGAATTAACTTAGGGCGATGAAGAATTAACTTGAAGAATTAAATTAACTTATGAAGAATTAACTTTAAAATATTCCAAAAATAGTTTACCTGAATATTTAAACACGACTTGCAAGCATAATGCCCACACGTCTCCAGATAATAATTCTCCAAATTTGCAGCACAAAGGCAAACGACACATTCTGGTACGTCGATTCCATTGAAATAGTTTGCGATGAATTTCTCGACTAAATGCTGTCGGAAATGGAACGCAACATTTTCTGAAATGACAGAACGACAATAGGCCAATTACCGGCATGCGAAACTATATTAAAAAAAAAAAAATCAGTTTTTATTTATACTATAACATTTTATACTATAACAAACAGATTTTCACAACAGATTTTCACAACATTTTCACATGATGAGTTCTTTCTTAGAACAAGAGATTTGCTATCCAATTCAAGTAAATTGGATTTTCGTGGAAGAGATCAAAAATACAAAATTAAAAACTAATTTACTCTCAAACTTGATAGTTTCATGAAAGTGAATATATTAACATTTTAAATTTCTAGATTCAAACAATTCTGCTCACTGTATAAAAAGTTTCTTTTGTGAGCATATGAATTTTTCAAACTAACTAAAAGCTCTTGAAATTGGGCTTCTTTGCCAATGAATAATTTCATGTCTGGTAATGTTAGCACTTAAATGTAGATCATAATGCTTCTCCAGCAAATAAAGATCATAATTATTTTACACGAAAAGAGCTTTCAGTGTTCCTGGTTGATAAGTCGGTGTTTGAAAAATCAAAATCTGAATAATGTTTGCATTCAACCTATATAATCAAAATCAGAAAGGAAAGGAATAAGTTATCAAATGCAACAATTTGGAGAACTATAACAGTTGATAGTCATTTGCACGAAATCCCACACGAACAATCATTTCCAGAGACCAGTATTTCAATTTTAACTTCTGTAATACTGTTCTCTTGCAGATCATAAAAGATATTTAGACGAAACAAGAAAAAGTAAAAAAAGTTAAAAATTAATTACCATTCTTGTAAGAAATGCTTGATTTCTATTTTAGTTTTTTTGACATTCAAAATACTTCCTTGGATCTTCGCTTTCATCTTATAAGACGATAAGTTCGTAAGAACAACATAAATCGTGCAGAAAATACCGACCAATTCTAAAAGATTATAGTAAAGGAAACTTCAAAATTTTCTATGACGGAACTGATCAAAATATCACGTTTTCCTAACAGTTCATATCAAAATGCATGTTATTCAAAACTTGTGCTGATGTAAAATGTTTCGGATAGCACTCCGATTTCAAGAAATTACGTCAACATTACTTTTTAGTTCAGTGAAGACAAATATACGGTAGTTACTTTGCAAGCAGTCGATACATGGTAATTCAATGTCGTCAATTTCCTCTCCATCTCTACATTTAATCGTATATCCGTTGATTACTTTGTCAGTGGCAGCTTTAACTTCGTTTATGGGAACTGAAATAAATAAATTTTCGCATGCAGCGCAATTTTCCACAAGTAAATACTTATCTCAGATAAATGCCGTCAAAACACTAGAAAAATTAGAAAAATATTTGTTAAACCAATCTCACTTTATTTAATGAAAAAATAATTTCATGATACTGCATTACTTTTCACTTTACAGTGTGCTGTAACATATATTTTAAGATGCGCAGTTTCGAAATTTTTTTAAAACTAAATAAATTTTGCTAAAGAATTGTAACCATAAAAGTGTAATCCGTGTAAAAATACAACAATAAAGCACAAACATAAGTATTTTCATAGATTAATAATATAGCACAAATCGACTTATTTCTGCAGTGTGTTTTTTCTCATTTGATATATTTAAATGTCAAATAAAACATAAATATTGCGCTAACAACCAATGAACAATTTCATGGATTTCATATTATTCGTCTACGCTATTGGAGAAATTGATTTTGGATGCACCTTTTGATTGTATTATCTGTTTTGTGGAGAAAGTAAATGTGTTGGCAACAAGCTCATTTGCTGCTCGTTCAGCCTTTTTTCCTGCATATGAGGAAATTTATTGGATTTTTCAAGTTTGCATCCGCGCTCGCTTGAAATGTTTACTATAAAACACTGCCAATGAATAAGTCAAGATAAAGCATTTTTAATATAGTGAATTTTGAATATAATCAGTATAAATGAATTTTTCTTTTTTTCCTCAGGCAAGTGTTTAAGTTAAATAATTTTTGAATTTTGCAGAAATTATAATGGTACTTAATACTAACAATATAAGTTAAGATAAAGCACTAATACTAACAACTATCAGCAAAACTCTGCTCTGCATTACCTTTTTTTTGGATTACTGGGGGATAAGTAAATGGATACTTATCACTGGTATTGATAGGATAGGATGCTTGTGATCAAAAGTGATAGAGTATTTGCGAACAAACACTGTCCATGAACTTGTTTCATCTGTGTTTCCTGCATTATACTCCAAATCTGTCTGTTCTTTTTTGTTCGGCTAAATATTACCATATGTTTATTTTATTATATCATTTATCAATTTCATTTCTCCAACTATGGATTAAGTCCTTGTGATCATGAACATAGTGATAAAATTCATTAATGAAGATTCCCCGTTTTTTAAAAGAAATTGTACTTTCCATATTTTTCAGATATTTTACCATTTTCGCATAATATCGGACATTTTGAATACTATAGAGCCAATAATAGCATTTTTCAAATGAATTTTGTTTATTTTATTTGTCAAGTAAATTTCATGTAATCCATTTTCTTCTCCTTCTTCTCTCACTTTCGTGAAATAACTGATTTTAAAAATTTGATAAAAGAATCAAAACATTGAAAATCATACGCTCTTTTTCTTATACAGTCTGTATGGAAATGTATGAATTAGGAAAGATACTTTGATACTTTTCAACAACAAACTGCCCAAATTGTAATGCACTTTTAATTGATCCAATTTTTTGATCTGGAATAGACTAGGTTAGATCAGATTAGAATATAAAATTTTTTGCCAATTTTCTGACAATAAAATTGCCAATAAAGAATAATACAATAAAGAGTAATTTTTGGTTCGTAGCACATTAAAGAGTAATACATCCCGTAAAAATTGTGTCTCAACAAAACTATCCCACCAATATGAATTGTTAGCTCATTAATAATAATAAATATGATAATATAATGAAAGTAGACGAAAAAAATTGCACTGGCAATTTGTAAATTTTCTGAATTTACATATTTGAATGGAATGTTGTAAAAAAACTTTAATTTGAAAATTGTTGTTTAATCATTTAAATTTTGTTTAATTTACTATTTTTAGTCGTCTTTAAGAATTTAAAATGAATGAAGAGTAGTAATATATGATAACATCGATGCGCATTAAATGTTTTCAAAGGTTACAGAAAAAAAATATAATCGAAGAACACAATAAATTTGATTGAGCCGACACTTTTTTGAAAAGATATATCAAATCATGCCAGATATTTTAGAACTGGAATATAGCTATTATCGTATGCTATCTTCTGCTAGCTTGGCTTTTGCAACTGCACTTGGTCACATGAAACTTTCAAGCCAAAATTTGCCCAGTAATCAACATAATACACATAGTGAAATGTTCTATGTTTGCAGCGAAACAATAACTTATAATAAAAACTTCAGAATTTTTAAATTAAAATTGAAATTGTAGCTAATTAAGTTTAGTGGAACAATTTTAATTAATGATGAATTCACTTGTAAAGAACGGCTCATTTAAACTTTGATATATTTCAGTTTGATTTCTTTTTTCCGCTTTCATCTCCTCAACTAAATCACTTCCTTCCGTTTTATTTACTCATAATTTATTTATACATTCCTTCCATCCTCCTTATCGTATTTATCATAGATTTCCTGATAACATCAATAGATCAGGAGATCATCAGGACATCCATCTCAGTGATGCAAGAAAGAAATGAAAATTCGTTTGAAGAAATTTTAAATCGAATTTAATTATTTTATAATTGAAATACAAATAATCAAAATGCTCATTAAATGTTTTCTTTTCCACTTTGTTTGATCTCAATGGAATGACAACACAATAAATCCGGTCAAATATTTCTTCTGCATTTCCATTTAAAATTACATTAATAGGCAAATCACGTCAGAGAAAATAGCAGGACACCATTGGAACAGTTTCCCTTAACAGAAAACGATTGATCGAAACGAAAAGCAAAAAAAAACATTTTTAAATAACTGATTAAAATGATTACAATGTTGATTATTTCACTGTAAAACATAAATTTGCCACCAATACAGGAGCATGAAAAAAAAAAACCAAACAAAACCAGGCTATAAGTTTGAAGCTACAAAATATCTGTCCAGGACTTTTTATTGCAATCATATTTCTAATGATTACTTCAAAATATCAGAATTTTTGATAGTACAAACTTTTTTCTTTTTTTCGCTGCTTTTCTTTATTGCTTTAATTAGAAATTACGACTAAACCCTGAATTACTTTCCTCAATTCCTGGTCACTCCGAATTCAAAGAGCTGATGCAATTTAGGTCTGTTGAATTGCAGCAGAGGAAAGTGAGCATTTCTGGTCTAAGTAGAATTTTCGAAATGTCAAATCTTAAAAACCGGCATTTGAACAATCAGTATTGAGAGTTATGATATTATTTCAATCCATTAATTCATTTCTGATTGAAATTAAATTCAAATTAAGCAATAAAAAACGCAATGAATTGTCCCTCCTCATTGACACCACCCGAATTCACCGTAAAAAAAATATTGTGTAAAATATATTAGAGGAAATTTTAGAAATATACATGTCTAATTTTTTTATACCTAAACTAAACAATCAGTTAGTTCATTGGTTCGACAAAACTTTTGTAATTAAAATCAATTTGGTATTAAAAAGATTACTTGTATCATTTAAATTAATTGCATTAAAGCTTACCATTGCAAAATGCTCATGTCAATGTGATACGATATTAAAATTATGGGATGAAAAAGCAGGTGTGAGTTTTCTAGCTAAAATGACACTTTTAAGCAATTCTTTTTGAATTAAAAAACTTTTCATTAACACAAAATAAATCATACTGCAACAATTGCGAATACGATAATTCAATAATAGAAAAAAAAAAAAAGCACAAATTTATATCAAAAAGTAATCAAATAAATAAAAAAAAAGAAAAGGAAATGCAAATTGTAAAAATAATTAATATACAAAAGAGAAAAAGTGGAAAGATTGTAAAATAAAAAAGATAAAAATTTTAGAAACAAAATTGTTATTTCTAAAAGTAATATATATTGGAAAAGAATATACCCGAAAATAAGACAATAAAAAAGAAATTTTTCTTTTTATCAAGATTTATAAAAAAGAATGCAAAAAATCAATAATTATTCTTTTATCTTATCATTTATCAAATATACCCGTGGAGAGATAATAATGCAAAAAGATTTCTTTTTAGAAGAAATGTTTAATCAAAATGCTTTTACAGTTCAACCACTCACCACACTTACATACATCTTCCTTCAACTAATCAATTTTAATTGAACTATCTTATCAATATAATTAAATATCAACCTTATAATTAAATATCAATCCTATCATTAAATATCAATCTTTTAATTAAATATTAACCTTATAATTAAATATCAATCTTATAATTAAATATTAACCTTATAATTAAATATCAGTCTTATAATTAAATGATCACGGTTAGCTTCATTATCTCCTACCATATTTAGCTAATCCATAAAAATCTGTCCAAATGTTCACAACCTCATATCACATTAGCTTTTCATTGTATTAAGTATTACCATTCAATCACTTATATAATTCTTCATATCATATCAGCTAATTAATTCCAGCCGAACTGTCTTATCAATCTTATTAAACCATTAAATTATCACACTTAAATTGATTATCTCATATCATATTAGCTTATTATTGTTTCAAGTATTATTATTTTTCATCAATGAAATTGCTCAAATACATTGAAAAGCATCACCACAATCATATGCCATAGTGCCTATATAATATCAGTTTATAAAATCTTTTTTTCAAATTTATTGCATTTTCCTTTTTGATCTTATCATCCTATCAATTAAGTGCTATTTTTTACTGCATTATCTTTTCTTGAAAAGGAAAAGATTTTTTAATTAATTATGAAAAAGTTTTTTTTTTCGATTTTATGCAAAAGAAACAGTTTTTAAATTACATGCATAACAGTATCAAACATAAAAGAGTAAAAATTAACAGAATCAAATGGATAAAAAATATGCACAATTTTCAAATGTTGATAAAAGTAAACGGGTAAATTATATATGGGTACAAGTAAGCAAATTTTTAATGAGCAAATAAGGTAATTTTTGTAAAAAAAATTGAAAACTTTTTTTGCTAAGATTAGTTAAACATTAAGTAATACATATACAAAAAATGTCCAATAGTGAAAAGAAGAAGACAGCATCATTTTGTAAAGCATGTAACAAAAAAATTCGTTCTTTTTTCCAAAACCGGTGATAATTAGAGAGAAACAAAATTTCAAAAAGAATAAAAGACAAAAAAAATTTTTACAACAAAGAAAAAAAAGAATATATGAGAAAAGAAGAAAAGAAAGAAAAAAGACATCTCGATTATATATAGAATGCTTGACCCATATAATCGTTTCAAATCTGTCAAAAATTTTTGCATTTATAGTAAATAAATGAAAGACTAGCAGATATTTTGTAGAATTTTCATCTGAATAAATCCAGAAATCACTTCAAGATTATGTTTAGATCAATCAATCTCCAGCTTTTAAAATCATTATCACTCATGAAGCTTTTTTTTTTTAAAGGTATGAAACCAACGATAAACATGGTTGTTTCAAAAAAAAAACTTTTTTCTTTTTTTGAATCATAAAATTCAATACAGAAAAGTCGTTTAAAATGCGTGCGCTAAGCGTACTTTGTAATTTTTCAAAGTTTAAATTGCAGGGAAAATTTTAAAGAAAAAAACTACTGCACATTTGCTGCGATTGAAGGAGAATAAATATTGATTCACCTATGGACAACACGAAGTGGTTGTTGGTCATTTTCTAAATCAATTTGAAAACAATAATTTTGAAAAAAATGTTGTTCCTGCTCCTCTTGTTGTTGTTGTTGCTGTTGCTGTTGCTGATGATATACCATTGAAATATTATCATCAAATGATCGCTGCTGAAAGCTTTCCGATATTACTGTCATCTTTGAATTCGTTTCACCAACAATCACACGTCGCGCTCGACCAATCACACCATTACATTCCCGTGATGGCATAGAAAGTTTTTGTTGTTGTTGTCGTAGATTACCAGAACATTTATCTCGTCCTATCGTTGATGATGACAAATAATAACTATTATTTTGTTTCAAATTATCCAATGAATTTTTATTGCTATGAGAAGCAGAAGAAGAGCTGGACATAGAATAACTACCACCATTATCTGGATGATTCCATGATGTATTATCAATTGGTACCGCATATATCCTTGTTACAGCTACACCAATATTAGCATAATGTACATCATCAATTTTCCCCTGCAAATATATTTCCGTCCTTTTTTTCGTTTTGTTTTATTTAAATTTTTGTTTTTTTACATTAGTAATAATCACACAGAAATTTAATTAATTAAAGACATAAAAAAAGGGAAAATATTTTCATATTAATATCAATTGCAAACGACACAAAAATTAAATAATGAATAAATTTAAATTCAAATTTAATTTATTCGCATAATAATTTGTTCCTTTCCTAAATTTTTCCTTTCATTTCCTTGTGTTGTAATTGTAGTTAATATTGAGATAGCTGGAAATATTTAAATACTGATTAATCAATAATTATATTTACTTAACTAATATATAAATTTAATAATTAAATACTTCAATCAAAAAAAAAAAAGAATAGAAACTACGGATCAGTAAAAAGAAAAAAACTTCATGCAGTGGAAAAAAAATTAAAAAGACATAAAAATTAAAGTATAAAGATATACATATACATACATACATACATACATACATACATACATACATACATACATACATACGTACATACATACATACATACATACATACATACATACACACTTGCATACATATACACATACACACATGCATAAAATTAGCGTTTTT
This sequence comes from Mansonella perstans, assembly GCA_037074765.1. Taxonomy (NCBI): domain Eukaryota; kingdom Metazoa; phylum Nematoda; class Chromadorea; order Rhabditida; family Onchocercidae; genus Mansonella; species Mansonella perstans. Next base: position 333,834 of record JBAMDO010000022.1, read on the forward strand.
TATAAAAACTTTTCCATGTCTATTTTTTACATTTTACACAAAAATTCACTGCTGCGTAATTTTAAATGCACAAGAAAAAAATGAAATAATTAATTAATATCAGCGTTAATTTCAATTATTCAATTCAAACATATCCGAATGATTGCATAAATAATTTAATTCATGCAAATTGTTCATTTTGAATTATATTACAAAATTTAATATAACTAATTTCAATTCATTTCATAATTCAATACATTTAATCAAACCAATTCAACTTAATCCTTTTTTTTAACTACCGTATCATCCTATTGCTATTGAAAATAGTGAGAATGAATCAAATTTAGGAAATAATTAAGCTTACTTTTTTTCTAACAAATTTTAATTAATGAAATAAACAAGTATATCACAGTAATGTGTTAGCAATATCAATATTATGCACTTTCAAATGAGTTATCAAAAGTTATTTTAATGTCCTTCTTGTTAACGAAAATCATTAGCTTAAATTTTTAATGACAATCGTTGCTAATTAAATCGACTGTTTATATTGTTAGGAATGAATTTCCCGAAAAAATTAACCTATTTGTTAGCTTGTCAAATTATTCTTATTGAATACAGATTAAAAGCGAGATTATCAATGATAAACTTAGAAGACAAATATTTCAAAACATTGCAAAAAAAATCTCAAATGCAAATATACATTCACTTACTTATCCTTCGAGTTTTAGCCTGCAATTAATTAGATAGTAAACTATTTATGGCTAAAAAAAGAAAAGAAAAAAAGAAAGTAAAATAAAAGGAATGAAAGATTTGTAGTTCAAAAATAACCAATTATTAATTAGGAATAAGTGAAAATTAAGTAATTATTTTAATAGCTTCTTTTTACTAATCACTGAAATTAATTAGCTGTAAATGTTCATTAAAAAATACCATAAATAGCTTTTAAATCGCTTAAACTGAATATCATTATTCCTACCATTCATATCTTTCCATTTTACGATAATTGTTCTCATATCATAAAAAAACTAACCGTAGTTTTTTTAGCTTTAGTAGAAGTTGTCGTCGTTTTGTCAGCAAATACTTCATCGCCTTCTTGATCTGTTGTTGCTACTTTTGATTGAGCTTTGCTCTTAAAAATAAATTTTCGGCTAGCTATTTTTGATTCGCTACTTTTAATATCATTATCATCTCCATCGATTGTAGTAGTTTGTCCGGTAGTGGAAAGATTGCTTCCAAATGGTTTTGGTATCGAGTTCAATAAATTTCCAGCATTTAATGTTGAAGCATCCTTGGAACCGATGGAATTTTTCTTAGTTGTTGATTTTTTATCTGTAATACTAATTTTACGCGTATAACGATATGGTCCAACACCTTCTCTTGTTGGTATTGTAGTTTCTTCCTCTAATTTGGGGCTATTTGTCAAAATGTCTTTTTTGGAAGATTTAGCTGATGCTGATGCAGAAGAAGCTGATGATGATGATACTTTATCGCTCTTTTTGATACTTGATGGATTTTTTTTTGTGCTACCATAAGTAGTTCGATCACTTCGTGTTGTTGATGAATCATCCGATGATTTCTGTTTCTGAAGTGAATTCGTACCTGTTATTTTTCCTAGTGAATCTGATTCAGCGCCCTTTTTCCATAAAGGTTGAGATGTTTCTTTAGTTTTGTGTGAAAAATCTAACAGTGGAGGTTGCTCTGACTCAACATCTTTAATCCATGGTGGTTTCTTAATTCGACCTGGTTTTGCTACTTCTTCAGCTATTAAATTTGTTTCAGGTGGATTCTCGAATCGTTTCTTAAATGTTGAAATATCCACTTTTGGTACAGTTCGCTTCAAATGGTTATTTTGCTCTTCCTTTGATCCATTTTCCACTTCATGTGATTGTTCGGGTGAAATTTCTTCTGTTGGAGTTGCTGGAGCTGCATAAGTCTTTGGTGACATTACTGTTGGTTGTTCATTTTTAATCAGTGATTTTCGTCGTGCCTTTGAACCTTTCATTGCTGATTTCTTCTTCACAGCACTTTTAGTAGTTGAAGTTTTTTGTTCCATCGGCAGCACTATTTTCTCCTCCTTAGAAACTTTCCCTTCCTTCTTTTGGCACCAAACAGGCTGAGAAGCTTTATTAGAATCATCATCGGTAGAAAATTTACGAACCATTCGTCGAATACTACTTTCATTGCTAACAACTGGCATCTGCTTATGCTCATCGGATGCAGCAACATCAGTAAAAAGTTTCCTTGTCCGAGAGACACTAGATTCATAATTGTCAACCTCGTCATCTAATTTTGTAGATTTATTCAAATTTCGCACAGGACTATGTGATGTCTCTCGTTCAGCATCACCAAACAATTTAATCCGATCACGGGCTGAACCGACAGGAATTTCAGCTTCAATTTGTTTGCGAGTTGGTATTGGTGACGAATAGCATTCGTTAGCTTGCTGCTGCTTTACTGGCAATTTCAATGCTACCGTTTCAAGATCATACTCCTGGTTAGCATCATCACCATGATTTACAACATCAACAGTAACATTGATTAACGGTAGTCGATTTACTTGTGATTTTGTTGACGATGAGCTGTGAGAAGTTGCCGCTTTGACACCATTTTCCAACACAACTGGTGCTGGTGAAGCAAAGTACACATCATTTGTTTTCTCGGGAGGAATATTTGAAAGCGAGCTAAACCTTGAAGTACCAATGCTGGATAGGTCACTTAGACTTTGGCTACCATAAACATCATCCTCATAATTTGATGTTGAAGGTGATGATCTTCCTGGGGACCTAACGCCAGAATCATCATCATTAATTATAGCAGAACTTTTATCATTTGTAACGGTTTTCCTCAATTTGACACCTTGCCGTATTGAAAGCAACAGTTCATCTCGACTCACAGTAATTTTACCACCTAGCTTCATCAGCGCTGGTTTTGGAGATCGTGATCGTCGACTGGGCTCTGCAGATGAAGATGGTGGTGTTACAAGTAATGGTGGTGGTGGTGGTGGCGGTGGCATGACAGGTTCTGCTGGAGCATATCGATCTGGAGATGTATCACGGCTAACTGCAAATGATGAACTACGATCGTTTGTTTCCACTTTGCGTAATTTAACACCACCTCGTATGGATGCTAATAGTGCATCGCGATCTATCGGTTGATTACCGCCAAGTTTCAATAATGCAGGATTTGTGATCGGTTTCACCACTTTATTCTGCTGCGTCTGGAATGAGAGAAAATCCGGTGATGGTGGAGGTGGTGCAGGTGGTGTTGGAAAAGATGTAACGTCAAGATGTGTAGTTGAATTTGATAGTACGCATGCTTCTGGAACGGGAGATACTGTACGGCTCAAATCATTACGCACAGTTCCGACACCGATCGGAGCACTTCGATCATTGGTTACAGTTTTGCGCAATTGTACACCACCATGAATTTCGTTAAGCAATTTGTCACGGTCAAAGTTGGTGCTACCGCCAAGTTTTAGCAAAGCTGGAGGTGGAGGTGCTTTTGGAGGTGGTGGTGCTAGTGGTGGCACCGGTAGTACATCCGTATTTTCGACATTTTTTCCATAAGAAACGGGTTTCTTGGCATCCGGTCGATTGTTATATGTAGAAGTAGAGGCAACGGAATCAAGTGGTGGCGAATAACCACCACTACGTACACGTCCCGCACCGGTTGGTGCGCTTTTATCATTAGTAAACGTATGTCTCAATTGTACACCGCAACGAACTTCATCCAAAAGTTTGTCCCGATCAAATACCGGTTTCGCCTCTACTAACTGAGGAGCTGGCTTCGATTTTGGCTTCAACTTATTCGGTAACTGAGGTGGTGGAGGTGCTACGGGTGGAGGAGGTGGTGTTCGCGATTTTGATGTATTACGAACCGGGCTGTGTTCGCCCATCTGCACGGGTCGAGCTAGATACATTGGACTATTTAATGTCGAAAAATAATGATTTATTCCAAATGATTTTTTGTTAGGATAGGAAGAATTACAAAATTGTTCACTTTGTATCGTTCGCTGATATCTTCCATAATATCGCAAATCAAATTCCTGAAACAGAAAAATTTTAAAAATACTAATGAAATGAAAAAATTAACATACAAGTAATCTATTTGTAATAATAAGTCAATATCCGATTGATATTTATTCTTCATTAAATTAAGCAATTATTAAGTTAGAAAGCATTTACTGATATATGTATATCATTAACTGAATTACTAAATTGCAATAGCAAATCTCTTTCACTTATTTCTTTCTAATTTAAAATGAAAATTTTAAAATACTAGTGAAACAAAAATTAATCTGAGAAGCTACTCATTTACTGCTCGATTAATTTTTAATATATTTCCAAAATTTGAATAATGCTCATTCACTATCACATTACTGCAGATCAGTATCTACTATGTCATTAGAATTAACTTGCAATCTATTCTATCCCCTGCTTGCTCTCTATATATTTAACTGTCAAATTAATTAAATTTTTAAAAAAATATCTGAATCATAATGAATAACAAATAACTATATCAAATTTTAAGCTTCTATAAAATTTCATTAGCTCAATTAATTATTGGATAAGGGAATTTTAACATTCATTATTTTTGAAATCTAATACAACTTGAAAATTTGATAATATCCATTATATTTAATATTTTTAAGACTAGGAAGTTTCGTTATTTTTTTATTTAATAATATAAAAAGGAAAATAGCAAGCAAAGAAGAAATGATAAAATATGGATAGTGTGAAATTACAAATAATAATAATTAATCAACATATTTTAATATATTTGGACTAGTAAAACTGACGAAATAAATTTTTAATAAAATTATTTCTCAATTGAAATATTTTGTAATAAGTAATATTAAAGAAGCCTAAAATCATTTTATATGAAATTATTTCTGATTCAAAATTTTCGTAACAAAAATAAATCAGAAATATAAGTAATTGGAAAAAAGAAAAACAAATAATTCACGTCAAAGAAATTTTAAAAAAAATATAACAATTAATTAATAATCATAAGAATTCAGAAATTCCCAAGAGAATAAAAAAAGATGGATTAGTTAAAACCTTTTTAATCGGATGACATTTTAATGAACATCATTCACTGATACCAATGATACTGTCCTTGACCTCACAACAATTCATCAATTGATATCTTTCCAATCTGCATTAACAAAATAACTTAAAATTTTTTAAAAATTTTTCATTTCTTTTCCCGTTTGCTGATTTCGAGCTTTTTTGTACGCAAAAAAAAATGACGTAAAATAAATATTTATTTATAAAATAATACAAAGAATCATGCTGGTACGACAAAAAGTACGTCTCGATTAATGAAATTTGAGCAATGAAAATTCGAATTATAATTTCCATAAAAAATCAATAAACTAAGGCAAAAATTGATAATAGTTGAAATTTTGAGCGAGAAAGCACAAGAAATAACTACTGCTCACATTATGACAGGTTAATTAATTACACACTAACAATTGTAGTAAAATGCTTAACTTTTCGATTAAGTTCCTTTATGGTACCTGTTAATGCATTATTTTTGCAGTTTTAACAATAAAATTAAAATTTTCGACCTCAAAATCAAAAATTTCTCTGTTATTCAAGTAGCGGAATAAAGCATATTTATTTCTACCAAATCATCCATAACTAACAATATTGAAATGTTAATTAAAATCAATTTTAGAAAAGAAAATTCTTCGAGAATGAAGTAATCGCAAAGTTTTATCATTGAATTATTCACGAATTACTTATTTAGGGTGAAACTTCGCATAATTAGTGATTATAAACTATATCGTAGAATTATATGCGAATTAATTAATTACAACACTACTAGGTTTATCGTGCGAATTACTTAATTAATATGACTTATTGTGTAAAAGATTGATAAAATGCTTAGAATTATTCATATATCGGGGTAAGTATCTGTCAATAAGTTAATCTTAAATATGATAAATAGATCTGAAAGCCAGGGTAGAGAGGCCAAAAAAAATGACTGCGATAGATATGCTAAGTAAATACAAAAGAAGAAGAATGAAAATGAACTTGATTAATGAAAATTTAAAAATTTCACAAAGAGCTAAAGAGCTGAATAGCGGGTCAACCCCAGTTGACATACGGAAGAAGCGATGTGACAAATGACATGAACTAATTTTGTTACTTGTTTTAACTAACTGAAAACATAAAATATACATCCAAGAGTTGCAATGCAGGGAAATGAAAAGAATTTAGGATCAGTGATAATGTCTGATGATTGGTGACGGTAATGGTAGTGATAGAATGGCGGCGGTGCTATTGATGATTGATGGCAGTGATGATAATGGTGATTGGTGGCAGTAGTAATGCTGGTAGATTGGTGGCAGTGATAGCGTTGATAATGTTGGTGATTGTTGTGATGATGATGATGATATTGATGATTGGTGCCAGAATAGTGTTCGTAGATTGGTGACAGTGGTAGTATTGGTAGATTGGTTATGTATTTGTGTTCATAATTGGTGGCGATGAGGTGCTAAAATTCAAAAGAAAAAGAGTTGTGAGTAAATGTTATTTAAATTTGTTGGACTAAGTGCAAACTTAAAAACCTAGCAAAGCAAATGTTCAAAAAATATTTTCATCAATAATAGCAAATAATGTTGTAAAAACAAAGCAATAAATCATGTTTTGTTATATCAGATTTTAACATTTGACTGAATTATAATTCTCGGCTTATTTTATCCGAAGTTATCTCAAGTCTGTAGTAATTAATTAAGTAATGAAATCATCAAAGTGAAACTGTCATGTTTTACTAACAGCTTTCAATTTTAATAGAAAATAATGAACTCTAATTTTCTTTTTTTCAGAAAAAAACATTTTAATTAATCTTTTTTTCCTCAGAAATAAACTGAACAGAAATAAATTTCAGTTCAAATTCCCTACCAATTAATTTTCATATAAATTAATTTAGCGACATTTAATTTTCAAATTAAATTTTGAAAAAGAAAAAACTATAGAATTTAGATGATAATTCGAATATTTTATAAGCAAGAAAATTTATTACACAGCCTTGGAATAAACAGTCAATTGTGAGAAAATTGTCCAGACCGCTGAGGGATAAATGGGATTTTTTTTTTTTTTTGCTTTTTACAAAACAGTCAATTCATTTATTATTACATCATCATTAAATTTTACCATAACTTTATTGTTGCTTATAAATTAGTTCTTTTTAACAAAAATGATTTAAAAGTTAAAAATTCCATGCAGTTATTTTAAAAAATTATATTCATAAATCGAAATTTCAATAAAAAAAAAGTTCGGTGCAAAATAGAAGGATTTATCAATTGCAAATATCAGGATGAAATATGGACATAGAAATTCAGCAGCATATAAATGAAATTGAAAAGAGATTCATAAAATGAAGAATCTGAAAAAGTAAAACAAGTTTGTGAGGAAGCAAACAAGTTTAAAAAGAGAATGAAAAAGATTAAGTTAATCCGGTAAACGTCAGAGAAAAAATTACACATTTGTAAGAAAACAGAAAATAGAACAGAGCAAAACAGTTGCGGCGGGCGGAAACGCAAATGTTTTAAAAAAGAAAAAATATTGAAAGAATGAATTTGAAAAAGAAAAGAGATGAAAAGTTCAAAACAATCATTTGAAAATGTTTTGTTAAATAAATGATAGACTTCAGACATATACTTTTGAATTATTTTAGAAATGAGTTTTTGATTCGTTTAGAATTGAATTAGCAGTGTAATTTTATTCAATGTGAAATGATTTTTGTTTTTTTCTTGAAAAATTTTTATCCCACAAAATTTTCTCAGAAAATTGACAGAAATTTACGACTATTTTTCGCATCATTAAAATCTTAAAAAAATTACCAAATAATATAAAGTGCTAGATATATTATTAATATATGTTACTACTTAAATCGGCCATGTAGAAAATCAAACCATCAAACTTTTATGATTTTTTGAAAAACTAAAAAGAAGGAAAAAGCAGATTAAATGATAGCTTTATAGGAGAAAAATGGAAAAGAGAAAAAACAAAAGTAAAATTCATTTCCTATAATTATCATCACAACGTATTCAAAGATGAAATTTCAATATAAACAATTTTAAAATAAAAAAAAAAAAAAAAACAAAAAAGTATCTGACGAACTTAAAGAGATGTAAGAAATTCGATTTTATAATTTTCAACGGAATGTAAAAAAAATATTTTGCATTTTTCCTTTCGAACTAAATTTGAAATAATTACTTCAATTAACAATTTGTTACACCGATTTTATTATAATATTCTTCAAGTATATGACATCATCAGTATTGTCAGTTGTTAAAAACATAAACTGTAATTTACATCATAAATATAAATATTATCATAAATATCTTTTTATCATTCAAACTGGAAATAAATAAATGAATTTATTTTTGAAATTTCAAATTTAAAATAAATGAATGAAATTACTGTTAAAATTTCAAACTTAAAATTTAATGTTAGATCTCTTTAAACACTTTTTATCACTATTACTTCTTTAGAAAATCCTTTAAACAAATGAATTAATACAAAAGAACTATAATGAATGAATGAGCGGAAAAGAGCTCAGATAGTGCCGCATCCGATAAAACTGTATTAAACGAAAAAACTCGACGGTTAAATAAGCGAAGCTTTTGTAATATTTAGGATTTTAATACACCTTTCCTATACATATACTGTATTGCATCCAATTTTACAGTACCTTAAATTAAAAAAGATATGAGAAATTAAATTATTAAAGTACCGAAAAAATAATAAATAATAAGAGATAGTAATAACAATGCAAAAATATTATGAAAATATGAAAAGTTAAAGAGAAAAAAGATGAAAAAGTCATGTCATGAAGTAAAGAAAAAATTAGAAAATTTTAAAATCAAAATTAATAAAATCAGAAAGCTTTTAAAATTAAAATAAAATCAGAAAATTTTTTGAATTAAAATTAATTATTCATTCTAAAAATATGAAAGGAAATAAAATTTATTTGTCATTTTTTATTTCTTCATTATTCAGGTAACTATAAGATTTTGATAAAGAGATTTTTTTCTTTCATTTAATAATAAAATTATTTTTTTGATGAACTGAAAATTTCTGGAACAGTTTTATTTCTTTGCTGAATTAAAAATCTCCGGAACAATTTTATTTTTTGTTTTCTCAATTAGGAAAAGAAAAAAACAATTTTCCATATTCATAAATATCTATATGCATAAATATATTTCATTCAATCCTATTTAATCTAACTCAACCTAAATTTATCAACCAACCATTCAACAAATCAACGACAACAATAACAATAACAATTACCAGTACAATTTTCACTGTATTCCCAATTTTTCGATCACTTAAATTACCACTCAAATTTTTTTTCCCTTCTTTTTACTACAATTATCATCCTTCTTATTCGCGTAATAATTAAATTCAAAATTTAACAAATGAAATTAAAATTCAATAAAAATTAAATTTTTTTTTTGCCCAAATTACTTCTTCATATTACACACAGATAGATGAATATCTTTTAGAATAAATAGAAAAAAAAGTATGGAAAATGTAAAAAAGTTTGACCTCATTCTTTAAAAAAAAAAAAATTCATTTACTTACAGCAAGTAATAATAATAATATATCCTTTCAGCACACATCAATATGAATTGAGAATTTTCAAAATTTAAAATTACTTGAAATTTGCAAATTGCATATCTTTAATGAGTAAGATTATGGAATTATAAAATTAAACATTAAAAATAATAAAATATGACAATAATCTGAAAATTTTCGATGAATAAAAAATTACATTAATTCTTACAACTAGGTTAATTACTAGCATAACCAATTATAAATTAATATAATTTTTTTTTGTTTGTTTTGTTTCATAATATCAAAAGACGATAAATTTTTTCTATGAAATAAAACAAGTTTATAATTGCATAAATTAAACTTACGTAATATCAAATGTGTATAGCTCGATGATAATGAATGTAATTAGTAATTGGAAAATAATACGATGATAATAAATGCAATAAATGACTGAAAAAAAAAAGTATTTGTTCTAATGAATGATTTCGTTGAACTACATTATAACTATACGAAATAGGTTGCCTATCCAGAATCTGATTGACCGAGAAATATGTTTAAATAAACGATGCAATTTTCATCAATACCATGTTGATAAGAAAGACGAAAAAAAATTAACATTGATTAGAATACCAAAATTCTTTGAAAAAATTTTAAAAAAAGTTTTTTTTAAATTTTTCATACTTTTCAAGTTGCCTGGATCAGAAATGTGAGAAGTTATCCAGAAATCTGCTTGGACAAGAAATATGTTTATATAAACGATGTAATTATTTATCAATACCGTGCTGATAACAAAGAAGAAAAAACAAAACAAAAAAAATTAACACTGGCTAAAATATCAAAATTTTTTTAAAAAAATTTTAAAAAAGTCTTTTTTTTCCTAAAACTTTTCATACTTTTCATCATTTTAAAAAGATAATTGTATGGTATTATTTCAAATGTTCCGAAATTACACTTTTCTAAAAAATTCATTGAAGATAGTGTAATGTTCAAAAAATTGCAATCGCTGTTGTCAAGAATTGAAATGTGTGAAAAGGTAAAAAGATAAAAAGAAAAAGGTAATCTGAAAATTGCAATGCAGATTATTGTTGAGCTCAATTTTTGTATGTAAAAATTGCGCATCAATTTGGATAATGATTTAAAGAAGCAAAATAAAAACAAGGCTAACAAACAATAATGAATTAATTAATAAAAAATAATGATAGAAATTGAATTTTAATTGAAAATAGAAAAGTAAAGGAAAAAAAGAAATGAGAAGAAAAGAATAATGAAAAATTTACTAATGAACTTTGATAATTAATTAGTTCAGTAATTTATGATTTGAGTTTTATTCATTTCTTCTAAATGATTTTCTTTTCTTTTCTCTTTGGCATTATTAAATTTCAATGATATTCTAAATTCTAAAAGTTATAAATAGATTTATGCTAAAAATGACATAAACGAAGTGGGGAAATAAAAAAAGGCTAAAGTAAAATTTGATAAGTGTTAAAATTTTGGACATTTTTAAATGATATTATCATTAGGAAGAATGTATCAGGTAAATTAATTAGGCCAAAAGGTATCATTTGAAAATGTTTACATGATGGGCATATATTAATCATCGTCTTTTCCCATTCTTTTACAAATCAATAAAACAAGAATAGGAATGGTTCAATGAAATGATTGGAGAAAATGAATGAGGTCAATTAATTTGGAGTAATTAGACTAAAATACACATATTTCATTTCAATTTTTTCATTATAAAAATTTAAAATATAATTCGAAAACTCACAAAACTTTTCCTCTATCATTCTACCACAAAAATCGCATATTGACTGCTATGTAACTTATGCCTTAATGATTGGTTCAGATTAATTTCTTTTAATTTAAAAATTTAAATTTCAAACAATCATCGCAAATTTAGTAGTTCAAATATATTTCCCTTATAGCTGGTTTTTTTTCTTTTTTTTTTGTTTCAATATTTATAAATGCAAGAATAAAGACAACAAATGAAATATCTATTATAAAGGAAGGTAAAATACTGAGCGCCTTACTTCGAAGGATAAGTTACCCATTGTCATTTTACAATACATATATTATAATCAAATGAAATATCTATCATAAAATAAGACACTGAATGTCTTGTTGTGAGAGTAAGTTATCCATTGATATATTTCACAATATATAAGATGAATGAAAACAAAAATATCACAAGCTATGAATATTACCAAATTTAAATTATTCAACAAGTAATTAATGATAATATCTAAATTTTAAATAGAAAAATATCGTATTTTTAAATGAGAAAATAAAAATTTGAAATGCATTGAAACAGTAACCTTAAATAACTTTCTGAAATTGATTCAAATTCACGAAATACTCAACCTTTACACTCACAGTAAGTCAAAATTCAGAGCAAGCTGTAGCAATCAAGAAACTAATCACTAAAATTTCGATCAACTCAATTATATGGCTATCACTAACTTTTAAAACTAAACTTAAATACCATTAAAGCTAATTAAATTAAACTAAAAATTAAATTTAAAAAAACTTAAAAAATTAAACATTAAATTAAAAATTGAAGTACTATATTAAAATATCCGCTCTATGAGACTATAATAGAATGTAGAAAAATGTCGAAGAAATGTTTTGAGAAAATTTTGAAAAACTTTCCTCCCCCCTTTTTTTTAAATGCCAACTACGAAAAAATTAACCAATCATTTCATTATTTGCCGGATTCGGTAAACCGGATGAAAACGACAAAAAAAAAATTAACAAGAAACATAAAGTTACTAAGATGTATATTTCGATAATTACAGCGGGAAAAAATCTTGCCTCTCTATTATTTGTTGCAAGTACGGGAAAAGTTAACAGAAAAAAAATATTAATTCTTAAAATTCTTAAAATTTTCAAAAAAAAAAATGGATGAATACTGGAAAATGAAAATTAAATTAAAAATAAAATTGGCAATGTTTTCAATTAAATTTGTCAAAAAAAAGATGAAATTACAATTTGGATAAAATTATTCGCTAAGTGATTTCTGTATGGAATTTTTCCAATCAATCAGACGAGTTCAGGATGTTCGGGATTGCATCAATCCTGAAAATGGGAAATTCGGGAAATTTACCAAACTAAATGAGTAAACAATCCCATTAATTGCAAAATATTTTACTTTTATTCTAATTGAATTTTTAAAAAAATCACAATCCCAGAAAAATACGGTGGGAATGAAAATCATAATGTACGCTTAAATATAATAAAGTAATCAAAACAAAAAGAAAAGAAATCGAAAAAATAACCATTAAATGTATGTGAGCTTTTTTCTGAATTCTGGTTTTGTCACTCTTTTCTGGATTATGCAAATATAATTCTTTTTCTTTTATATCAATTTTATCATTAAAAAGAAAATAAAATTTGAAGTGAAACACAGTTTCTTCATTTTCTCTCACTTCAATTCGGAATTTTGAATTACGCTGTCTAAGTTAGTAATAGTTGAATTAAAAAAAGAAACTAATAAATTCAAATGGGATAAGAAAAAAATATATTAAAGTTCAAGTGTTATTTAATTTTCTTCCGATAGGTTTATAATTTTATAGTTTCAATCCTTTCAAAAAAAAAATCGTAGAAACAACGAAGGAAGAAAATTTTCTGCTCTTTTCTTTTTATTGTGAAAAATTAATTTCGGATATTTGGATGAAAATTAAATGGCTTATAAATAAACGAGGAAAAAACGATGAGATATATTTTTTCCCTGGTAATGAAAATGAACATCCGGAAGGAAGGAAGATGGTTAGAGCTAAGTGATTATTGGTGATAAATGTTGCATTTGCTGTAAAATATATTGAGAACAATTTGGAGAGGTAAAAATCCTTCGGCTAAGCTAAGCTAAATGTGATTCATAGGAAAAATCTTAGGCTAAACTGAATGATTCATAGTAAGAATTTAAAGATCAAATGGTCTTTTTTTTTTAGTTTCGTTGCAATGAAATAATCAAAAATAATGCAAAAAAATGGAAAAGCAATATAAAGTGGTCAATTTTTTTCTTGAAATCAATATGTACGAAAAAAAATTGAAAATTGCTGCTTGAAATCAAAATAAATTTTCCATTTAAAAATTGTTGAAAGGCTTCAGGGCAAAGATTAATTGATAAATTTATTTCAGTTATTTAATAGAAATTGAATTGAACTGCTATATATGAAATATATTTGATGAGAATTTTGTAAGTATTGGTGGTGATGATTCAAAACTTGAAAAAAAATTTGAATTTTTTTCAAATTCGAACAATTTACACGGTAGGGATAATTGTGAAATTCCCTGACAGATAAGTAATATTAGTGAGAATTCCAAATATCTCTCGATTAAACTCTCAAAACACTATCTCACTTTGGGGAGAAAAATCATTTCATATTTGTATGGATTAAGATTTGTCATGGATTAATGTCACTCACAGATAACATTCACTATGCATACTGAATTCCTATTTGTATTTTTAGTCCAGTTCATGATAATTCAGAAAAGTTTAGGACTACATTAGAGGTATTTTCAAATTGAGCCAATCACAAATAGCTCAAAACTCTTGAATGATGCTATTTGATTTGTAGCTATTTCAAAACAAGTACAAATCCAATATTTGGGTCAACTTTTGCAGGAAATGTCAAATTAACATTACTACACTAGTGAAAATGGATTACGAATTTAAATTTTAATTGAAAATATCACAGTTGGAAGTTCCAATAGACGGATTTAAATAACAATTACAAATTCAAATAATGATTTAAATTTTATTAGTGCTTATTGATAAGGTATCAATATGTATGCCTATTCACGCCCGTTCACTCGCCTTCTTTATTGTATTAAACAATCCTTGTTGATGAATCACAAAAAACCAAGGCATGATTGCCGATAAGGGCAAAATATTGGAAGAAAAGAAAATAATTGCCAGTATTTATGCCACCTGCAAACTAAATTTCAACCCATACAATCATTCGGTTTAGCTTAGTTAATTAAATAATCGATGGTCACTCAAAATGATATCCTGGCTATTCTAAGCAAAAAAAAACTCATATCGCTTTTAAAATTTCAATACTTGTAAATCCTTGCACGCAATTGATAAATGATAAATTGTCAAAATGAAATCTTCATATTAAATTAATCCTTGGTTAACAGTTTAATAAAATTAAATGAAAGAGAGGACATGTTTTAATAATATTCCAAGTAATGTTCATCAATTATTGCTTTTACCGTATGAGTAAATTGTTGACAATTAATAATGGCATATTCTTTCTGAAATAAATTCATTCATTGAAATTTCTTAATATAACTTCAAAAGGTTAGCATTTTGAAATAGAATTGAAAATGATTTCAATGAAGTCATAAAAATATGTATCATCAATAGTACCAGTATTAATAATAGTAGTAATAGTAACAATAGATAGGAACAATAGTAACAAAAATAATACAACAAAAATAACAATAAAATCAACAGTTAAACAATAACAACAACATTAACAAGACAATAACAAAACAACAATGGAATGGCAGAAATGAAGAATAAGAAAAGAATTTTTGTCACTGATGTGAAAAGAAAAGATCGATTGATAATCAATTATAACAGCGAAAGCTAAATGGACCATAAGAAGAAAAAGATGATTCAGGAAAATGGTCTAAATTGAAAACCATTAAAATACTTAATAATTCACCGTTAAAATCATTCTTCATACTATAACCATTATTATTGTCGTGTAATAATCGGAAATTGTCAAGAAAAAGAGGATATCTTCCCTCAATGTCGTCTTATATATGAAATGTTCGTATTTAATTCAAAATGTACCAGATAATAATGAAACCATTGTAATTGTATTATTATCATATGAACTAAAATATCACTATTGCTATTGTGGGAATTGAAATATTAATTTAATTTTTCACAAATTATTGATCTTTTGAGGAAAAAGAAAAAAATGAAGGATGTATATGATGGTTTCATTTTGAATTATTTTATTGTTCTCAAATGTATAATTATTAAAAGATAATTATGTGTAACAAATGACTTTGCCGTTGCCAATTAATTAAATAATCAAATATTTGGAATCGTTTACTTATTGATCATTTCAAACAATTTTAGCATAAAATTAACCTTATTACAATTGATCCATGAAAAGTTGAAAAAAAACACCTACCTAAAATTAATGAATTATTAAACTGATTGAAAGTTTTATTTTTCATTTCAAATATTATTATCAACAATTTACAAGAAATTTGAATACTTGAAGTCTAAATTACTGGAAAATAATGAATGTATTCAAGTTAATGGACATTTACCAATTTTACGAATTTTTTTTGAAAAAAATTAATACAAGTTAATTAATACAGTTAATAAAGAAATGTACAGCTAACTCATTTTGCCACATATTATTAACTAAACTCCTTTGTCATATATCATTATCAAAATTATTATCGCATTACCATTATCATCTTTATCATGTAAAGTAAGTCATAAATCATAGAGAAAAAGAAGCTGCTAATGCTTCGAAACTTAGCTTCGAAACTTACTGCTAAATTTTCCTTGTGAATCTTTCCTGAACATCTTTTCTAGTTCAGTTTAAACAGCAAGGTTGGGGATAGGGGAGGGGAAAAGAAACACTGTGCACTTAATTATTTTGTTACAAATAAATTCAATCGTTTTTAAAACTTCAACTCATAAATTACTGCAACTTAAAAATTATCCAATAAATTCGTAAAGCGAGTTTAAAATTATAATTTAAGTGAAGTTTCAAGTTTTAAAATTAACCTAAAACTTGTTTATGCGACAATTTATTCAATTTGATATGCTTTCAATTCATGAATTCTATATGAAAAGTATATAAAATTTTTATAAATTTCAACCAAATGCTGCAAAAATAGTAAGTAAATAAAGGACAAGAAAAACAAAATTGTTGGAAGCTCAATTCATGTAACACCGAATGAAAGCCCTTTTCAATGGTAAAATTTTAATTAGCACAATTTAAAAATTGACGATGAGTAGAATTAAACGATGAATATTTCTCTCTGTCTCTCTTCCTATTTTAATGGTATCATTGTAACTAATTAGCTCCGATTTATAATTGTATCACAATTAAATGAAGCATTACCCTAAATCAATAATCGGTTTCCGTACAAAATGTTCCAAGTTAAATATCATGTTTTCCTTGAATAAATTTACGAAGACATTTTCACCGCAGTAACAGCAACAGTAGTCAAATTAATAAAAAATCAAATTAAACAACAGTATTCAATTAATAAAAAATTAATGATTTTTAATTAATACTATACTACCACATCATTACGCAATATTTATGCTCTTTTTTTATTTCTCACTAATTAACAAAACCCAATTTTTATAAACTAAACAATAGAAGAAAACTAGCAAACTTTTGTTGAATGAAAAACCAAAAAAAATAAAAATTCCCTTTTTGTTAAATTTTACAAAAGATTTGCTAAATTAATTGTTAAGAATTTCATTAAAAAAAATAGATAGACTGAAAAATACTGATACACTGAAAACAGCTATATTTTAATAAGTTTAAAAAAAAGAAATTTACTATTTCTTAATTAATAAAATGATTTATTAATTAATTATGCAATGAATTATAATTTTTTTTACCACTGATTAATTTCCTGAAGATAACTACCAGCTCTATACATGTTAAGAAATGACCATATTGATTAATTTTCGGAATACATCAGGATAACGAATGATTTCCTTTTTTTTTAAATGATAAAAATCCCTCAATCACTAACTGAAATATGTTATTGTATAAATGAAAATGAAAATTTATCAAATTTTTGAACCAAGCACAGAACTAATGATGTACAAGCTATAGTAATAGTAGTAGTAGTAGTAATAGTAATAGTAGTATTAGTAGTAGCAGTAGTAGTAAAGCAAAAGTAAGGCAGTAAAAAAAATGCATTTGCATTCGCCGAATAACTAACAACGCAAACAGTTGAGTTACAAAAATTCGAACAATGTTGATGACGAAGGTACAAACATTCAAACTGGATTTACAACAACTGTAGTTAACAAAATAATTTTTTTTTTTTTTTAAATTAGAAATTTGCGTAAATTTAATGAGAAAAGAAATTTTTAGGAAAGAAGTGCACGACTCCAAAAATATTTCAGAAATAAAATACTAATATTAAACATTTCAACATATGTGCATTAATAATATATTATATATTAAATATTCAATATATGCAATATAAATAATATATAGAAGTAATACTGCAACAGATATCCATCATAATAGATTTTCAATTTTCATAAATATTAGATATTCAATACATAAGTATTATTTATACAATGTATAAATTTTTGTATTTAAATGCAGAAAGTATTGGATGATAGCAGATGCTTTGAACTTTTGTTGACAGTTCATATTTGAAATGAATTTAAATATAAACAAACAAACAAACAGCTAAATCGATTAGCATTATCCTTTAAAATATATCAAATATCAAATTATCAGTATTGACGTAGTATAATTTTGTAAGACCTAATTAGATGTCAACTTGAGGATTTTTTTTAATAGTCAAGTTTCAAAATTAAATTTGTTATTTGAAGTAATAATAGCGTTGTGTAATAATATGATCCATTTTATGACCGATCACACAAGAACCAGAATACTAATAATGTCACAATTGATAGTGATAATAATAGAAAGATTACAAAAGGAACAATGATTATAGTAATCATAATAATAAAAATGATAATTATAGTAAAATTTCAATTAACAATGTCAACTATATAATGAAGAAGTGTAAAAACTGGATCATCGTTGTTATATTACATTATTTTCGACATATATCACCAAATCACCAATATTACCATCATTATTGTAATCCTTCTTACTCTACACTTATTATTCCAATCTCATTCTTTTCTTTTTGATAATGGTGTTCGTTTGACGATAATGATGGTTTTCTTACGTTAACCTTGAAATAATCAACTAATAACTATCAAACTAATTTGACCTTCTATCTTTCATTTTATTTTTACAACCTCCTTTGTTTTTTTTCGCTTTTGACCCATCTCCCCGTTGATTGACCCTTCTCCCCGCTGACTTCTTCATTTATCTATCTACCTATCTATTCAACAGAAATAGCGATGAGGTAACCGTTGGCAGCGGTACCTTTCTTGCAGTCAAATAACAATCCGAACCGATTTATCATTCACCTATTCATCACTATTGAATGTTGAATAATTGTCTAATAATTCATTAATTCTATCACTTTTTTTTTTTCATTGGCCTAAAATTGCTAGCATCTGTAGAGTAATAATAGCAAACATTTTGATATTCTACAGTTATTATCACAAATGAATCATTTCTTCGTCTTTTCATCAAACTATTAAACATGACTTTAAAATTGATACATTTCAATATTCACCCTGTCTTTTTTCAAGCAACACAAAATCAATTTTTATCCAACTTACATTGCTTTAATTTATATCAAAAATCGGCATCGTCATTGATTTGCTTAGAAAACGAAGATTTACAGGATTTCATCCACGTTTGATTAACTTTTAAGCGTGGATGACTCTTGAGTTGACGCCATGAATTTTTTAAATGAGGTAGCAAAGTGTGTCCAAAACTGCCTCACTCTTTACCTCAGAGATTCATCTGTTCATGTTCGTCTTAGCAAACTTGAACGGTAACTTGAACGGTAACAGCGAGATTTTCAAATCATAGGTTTTGTGTTAAAGCATCCTTCTCCTAGATGGATAGTCCTGTAGAGCTAAGCAAACTCCATCTGCTTCGTGTTTGAAGTAAGAGTTTTCTTTTTCCTAGGATAGTTACATGAAGGCTGGCAAACCTATCCTACCCGTAGATACTTTACTGGACATTTTGGCTGAGACTTATCTGGCCGCAAGACTCCTACTGAAAGACCATCGCCAGCATAATTAACAACCTCATCAGTATCCAGAACAAATAAATAAACGAGAAAATTACACAACCGGCCGTTACTATTTCGGAAGTAATCAACAAAAAAATGAAGTAAAAATTACTTAAACGTAAACTCCCAATCAAATTTATATTTTAACTTATTGTGACCAATAAAATTTGATTAATTCCTAACTGGTATATAATTTCCAATTTACATTTCGTTAATAAAAAAAGAATCACATTGGTTAAGATTAATTGTTGACCTTTATTATATGTCCTATTCATTTTTGAAATCTTCAATTTTTTATTAACTTTAACTTGCCCTTTTTTCCTTCCCTTAAATTATGCATCATCGTTTAAAGAGCTTTACACTTTGTTTTAACATTTCGCTGTCAACAATAAGATGAATCGGATTTACGCCTCATATTTTCCTTTTTATTCCTTTAGCTTTCTCCGTTTCTCAAAAAAGAAAAAGGAATCCTTGTGGAAATTAAACAAAATACTTGAAAAAGCTTTTAAATAGATAGAAAATAAATATAAATGTAATGGTCGAAATTTAGGAATTATAAAAGGCAAAATTGATCCACCGAAAAACAGAAATGCAGTTTCTCAAATTGTGATATTATTTGTATTCCGTTTAATTCCTATTCTACCATTTTGTTTGTACATTCACTTATTCATATCTCTTTCTCTCTTTCTCCTCCATTTCCCATTTCTCAAATTTTTTGATTCCATAAGTTTATCTTTCGATTGGAAAGTATCACAACAGATCAATTCGATTTTATTCACCAATGTAACAGATTAAAATTCCCTTATGAAATTTAAATGTAAAAAAAAAGCTTACCAAGATAATTAACTATTACTACATTCTTATCTCTCCTCTATAATATGCTGGAAAAAAATTCTTTCCTGTTTCATCTTTAATCCGTATTTCAGAAAAAGTAAAAAAAAAGATTGATGAATAAATCAGTCATTTAAGAAGCTGTTTCATTTATATCATCTTTCATCAAGAATGATGAATGATAAAAAAAAAATCAAAATGATCACTGTTAAATTGATTAAACGATGAAATTTTAAAATAGTTTATAAACTGAAATAAATTAACCAGTGAACTGATTGATGATCGTAAAAATTCCATTGAGCTTTATGGATTGTCAAAAAATATTATCAATGAAGAACCAAAAAAAAACAATTAATGATAATTAATTATGATTTAAATTTAAATTTGCATAAAATATGAAAATGGAATTTCACAATGCTACTTACTGTAAACGATAAGAGGTGAACAACTTAATTTAATCTAAAATCAAATCATAAAAAAAACTTTTCTATCAATAACAATACATCTAATGCCACATAGGTCTTCATTAATTAAGGAATTGGTTTTGCAAATTAGTAGCATATTTATATGAGAATTATCTAATGGAAAACAATATAATGGGCATTTGTCATTCCCATCATCCCAGTCGGTACTATTATATGGTTCTTCAACTTCTACGCTGCTTTATTTTGATCACCTCATTATATTAATTGATTAATTAACAATTTGATACTCATAAACGCCAAATGTTTATTGAATAATGCGGCGATTTTTTAATTCACAGTATTAATTAATCTACTAATTCTCTTATTGAACATAATGAAAAAACCAATTTTAATCATGATTCTGTTTATGTGTCCATATGTGTCTGCACAAGTGTCTAATATTGGTCTGCACAAAATTTCCTTTTGCTCCAAGTATTGTTGTATTGGTGACAACAAATCTATCAAGAAATTGACAGATTAAAAGGACAGGGAAGTATGGAATTATACATTCAAAAAAGAGAGAAAATGAATCGACATAAGATTTTTTAAATGTTCATGCTTAATTAGGTATTAACTATATCCGGAATTCCTGCTGTAATTCAAAAATTACTATTTCCGAGATTCTATCCTTGGAACTATTCAAATTGATATGGTATGCAATAAGAAAGGAAAAATGCGCCAGTGTTGTGAAAAGATGCAATGGCGCAAATAGCTAAATGACCAATGATGATGACCTTGCAATTATTGAAAATGCTTTGAAGAAGTGAAGAAATCTAGAGAACGGAAATGATTCAAAAATTTAAATAGAATGACAAGGATAGTGATAGTGGTGATGATGATGGCATTGCTGACAATGATGATGATAATGATAACAAATATTGTCCATTTATCTTAGGCATGGCAGAAATAATTTTTAATAAATATGTATGCTACCGCTCATTTAATTTGCATACTTGCTTGATAAAATCTGTTAATAGTATATTATCAGATGAGAACGTGCTTTAAATATCTATTAGCCAAGAAATGATGCAGGAATGGCATTAAATATTTCATTTAATTACTCTGATATCTTAACTATTTCTTCTTCCTGAAGATTTCTGGCAAAAAGATAGATGATAAAACTGTATCGTTTTGAAAAGATGACGATATTTTCATCGTATGATCTTATCATTCTGATAATTTTGTATCGTTTCGAAAAGGAAAAAGATAACTGTGATAGCTACATAGCTAATCCATTTATTTGATCATTATCATTATTTTAATTTGACTACAATTTTTTCCTAAGATTTACTACGCAAATGCAATAATTATGTGGAAATAATTAAGGAGAGATTTTAAACAAAATTAAACATTTTGTCAATATACAGTGATAAGGATTTATTAATACTAATCGAATTAGATAAATTAGAAATACTAACTTCAATCTTAAGTAGTACAGATAATAATAATGTAAGTAATAAATAATTTTTAAGTAACAATTCCTTTTAATGTAAAAAATTTTCAATCAATTTAAAAAAAAAAGAAAAGTTAAATAAGAAAGACAAATGAAATCAAACTTTTTCGTTCAAATAAATATATCCCATGATTAGATGTAATGATACGAAGATAAAGGATATCACCAATAGCTGAGATTTTTTGGGACAATTAGAATATGCTGATAATAATGATAGTGATAGAAGGTTTTAACGAATTAGGAAGCTGTAACTAACGACGAGGTCAAACTGAATGACCCTTTCTTTTTTCTGTACCTTTTTTTTATCCTCCAATTTGTTCTTTAAAACATTAAAACAAGAGTGAAAATATCATGGCTTAGCATTGCAAATGAAGATTTTTAGAATTTTACTCACGTTGAATGCATTTAATTAGTCTGCGCGGTGAATTCTTTTAAAGTGAGGCACATATTCCCATTCTCAACTATTCCTATTCTTCCCTTCAAAGGTTCATTTATTAGGACTTAGCAAGCTTGAATAATGACAAAGAGATCATCAGATCCTATAGATTTTGATTAGAGAGTGTGTCCTCTTAGATAGCTATGACCTTATAGGGTTATTAATCGAGCTCCATCTGGTCCAGGTTTGAAATAAGAGCTGTCCTTCGCGCCTGTTGCCCGAACAAACGTCCATAATGTCCTTGCTCCGTATCAATACACTACTTCTTCTTTGATTAGAACCTGTCTAGGTATGAAAGTACTTCTTCTTTGATTAGAACCTGTCTAGTATGAAAGATCTTGCCTAATCTCTTATGGAGAAAAAAATTAAGCGACCAATCAATTGCTATAAATGTATCGATCTATTGGAAATATAACCAATAATCGCTAAAGAAATAACAATAACACAAAATATATGATTGCATAGCGATAACGGTGGAATGTGATGTGATAGATGTGATATCCGATAATATCATTACTGATAAGACTAAATAGTTATTCGAATTTTTTTGTTTTTCTTTTTGCTAAAAGGAAATTCCTATCTCTTCTCATTTATTATTCAAACTTTCATTTTATACAATAAACTTTAATCCTTGCTGAATACTTTGGATTTCAAGCATTTTTCTAAAAAGTAATTTGAAAAATTTGCTTAGATAAAATGTCATTTAGCTATGATATTTGCAAAGTCAATTAATTCGTCCATTCGGCTATTTGATTTAATCAATTAATTTAATTTAATAAATTCAAGAATCGAAGAAAAATTTCCCGATGTTTGCAAGTTCTATCATTATTATTCATTTAGTGCCTCTAATTATTACTTTAAATAAGTTTCAAATATTCAAATAATTAAATTAGTCAACATATTTAAGTTTTATTTTCAGTTTAATAATACCATAAATCGATGCTTATGTGATTTGTGAAACAAATGAACAACTTTCATTATGATAGATCATAAGCAATCCTATCCTATGCTATGTATTATGCATTCTTCTTCCAGACAAAAAGCATTTTCATTTTTCAGGATAGAAATTATCCAGAATTTCTCATCAAATATATAACTACGAGAAATCTGAAGTTCTAAATTGCCAGTAGTACATACAAATAAAAAAAACTTTCCAAAATGGATGATAAAACAGATGCTTACCAATAATTTCATGGCAGATGTTCCGTTTAATTTTCACTTATTTTGTCAAATACTTCCCCAGAAACAGTCCAGATAGCATCCAGAAAAGAAAAAAAAGGAAAATCAGTAAAAAGTTTAATCAATTATTTATACCACTGAAAATTAAAAAACTCCATGGAAATTAAAAAAAAAAAAAATTAAAAAAAAACTCCATAAAGTAAGAGTGTATTTTGAAATGTCAAATTAATAATGTTTGAATTCTTCATTGTTCCAAAATTTTATGCAGTCCTATTAATTTAAATCAAAAAATATTACAAAAGAAAATTTCGTTAATATTTTAAATACTTTTTTAATTTCAAATATTCAAAGGTTTTGAATTTAAAAAATATTATTATGAAGCCATATTAAACAGCGAAACGTAGAAATAACAGCTAAAAAAAAAGGAAAAATCCAAAGTTCGGTAATTATTCATAGGCGATAATTGGTTTGTTTAATTTCTCTACTGCATACTGTTGAATTAAACTCTAAAACTGAATTGCATCCTGAAATTTATAGGCTAATAAAATTGGTTCTTTAGTTTATATGCACTGAGAGAGAGAGAGAGAGAGAGGATTTTAAATGATTTAAGAAGCTATGAATTATTTATTTACGGCGAAGTTTAGAACGAAAATGAAACAAAAATTCTTTCTCTCTCTCTGTCGATATATATATATGCATTAAAATCCTATCAGAAAAAAGAGTGACAAAGAGAGACATTGAGAAAAAATTGAAAAACTGAATTATTTCAAAGTTTTCTTGTAAAAATTATAGAAGAAAAGTTTCGAATTTCACTTTTCTTTTTGACGAAAGAAAAATACTGGTAAAATGTTAAGTGTATTGTCTGGCCTAAGGGTAGCGTAAGTTTAACCTTAAGCATAAGAACTGAAGCTTAAGCTTTAAAACATACATGAGCAACATCATAATAATGCATTAACTAATCTTTGCTCAGAGAAGCAAGGAAAAAAAAAACAACATTTCGGCGAGAGTTAAAGAAAATAACAAAACTAAAATGTAGACATGTGTTCTGAACAAATATTTCAGGTATCTTTTAGTTAGCGTCAGCTGTCACCATTAATGAAATATGTAATTGATGAAATATGCTGAACTACTTTGAAATTAAAGACTGAATAAGAAAAAATAAATAAATTGTACTATTTTATGAATTTCAATACTATTTCAAGAAATATTTATTAATTATTACAAAACAAAACTTTTCCTCTTTTTTAATGATGAAATTAAAATTAAATTTCAAACGGAAATAATAAATATAATAAAATGATAAGTTTGATATCTAAAAACTTATTCATATTTCGCACACTATCTGCTCACAAATTAATTTAGTGACGGCAATTAGTAACTAACTGTTTAATTCTTTAATTTAGTGACAGCTATGAAAGAGTGCTGCTGGAATTAAAATTAAATTTCATTATTAATTTAGTGTAGAGGAAAACTGTTTTCCACGGTATAATCGTATTTGTAAAAGAGAACGAATGTGTTGTATCTAAAAAAAGAAAGAAATATGAGATTGCATGTTAAATATGAAGTGATAAGAGAAGAGATCCGGAAATAGTCTAATTAAATCCGGTTATAGAACGGTAGTAACTCTGTGGAACGGTATTTGACCTCAAAATTTTATGGGGAAGAAAAAACAATGTGCAAATTGTCAGTAAAGTAAAAACCGGTCAGTAAGGTTTAAAAAAAAGGAAGTGGGAAATTTGGGAAAATCTCTTAAATAGGTAGGAGTGAAAATGTTTTAATTAATTATCCATTTGTTAAAAAAAAAATTAATAATATATCATTCTCGTAAAGATTGTGAAATTTCTATTACATAAATTCGAAATTTAGGAAAAATGGCTTGAAAAAAACAATTACAGATGTGCTGAGACAGTTTTAGGAGATCTACCCCGAGATATTCATCCTGGTGAAAAAATCCTCAATGAAATAGCATGTCCAATTTTCTCTCCAATCTCAGTCCATTGCATCTAAACATTGTTACTATCCTAAAATTGAATAGTTCATATAAAAACTTTTGAAACTGATTGAAAATTAATTTGAAATTATTCCATAAATAATCACATGAAGCAGTTATGTTGCTTTTTGTTTTTTCGAACAAATTTTCCCGGCAAAAAGAAATTCGATTATAGCAACAATAATGATAATGATAATGATAATGATGACAATGATGACAATGATAACGATAGGAAATAATGATAGAAATGATATGATGAGAATAAATTTGGAATGAATGCAATGATACTTACCAAATAGAAAGAAGTTTCATTCCCGCTCATCAAAAGTTTATAATTTAATGAAATACGCGGCAATATTTGCATTCAAATGAATTTCCACTCAATGAATCATCATGTTGAGTCATCATGTCGTGGAATTTTTCTCACATCAAAATATTTGGTATTGATAGCAATTATTAACATACCAATCTTAC
Source organism: Mansonella perstans (assembly GCA_037074765.1). NCBI lineage: Eukaryota > Metazoa > Nematoda > Chromadorea > Rhabditida > Onchocercidae > Mansonella > Mansonella perstans. Next base: position 360,118 of record JBAMDO010000022.1, read on the forward strand.
ATACCAGTCAGTCACACTGCACAAATCACACACTCATAAATGCCATCATCATCATACAAGCTTACACAATAATCGCAATATGGATGAAATTATACAAAACGTTTACTAAGATACGTAAAATTCGCGCATAGATGAGTCATTGTACAATTTAAACGTTAAGCGTAGTATGTGTTGCTGTGCAAGTTAGAAATTGTGTAATTTCATCGTTAGAAAAGTCCCATTATACGTGACTATATAACTCATCATATTATAATTTATACGTTGCATGTAACACGAACGATTACACTTATCACATCTGTTCCGAATAACATTGCACCATTTTCTCTTAATCCTTCCCATCTTTGCCAGTCATCCTTCTATTTCTGATTCTTTTCCTGTCTTTGTCATTCCTTCCCCTCCACTTTTCCCATGTCAAAATACATTTAAATCTTTCCTTATTTGCACAACATTGAAATCATATTCATTCTTATAAAATTACATGCATGCATACAAATTGCACGCATGCATACAAAACGCACGCATGCATACAAAATGCACGCATGCATACAAAATGCACGCATGCATACAAAATGCACGCATGCATACAAAATGCACGGATGCATACAAAATGCACGGATGCATACAAAATGCACGGATGCACTATTTTTGCGTGTACATTTCTACGGTGCAAAACATTAATTGAATATAATTTGTTTTGAATAAAAGAAAACGGAGGAGCAATAGTGAGAGATTATGCAAAGGAAGAAATGAACTGAAAGTTTATCTCTGTTACGAGTTATCTGGAAGATATTCCGATAGATAAGATATGATAATAATTCTCCCACGGGAAAATAAAATTACCTCTATCACAA